>JARLTB010000096.1:17465000-17507500 GCA_030141615.1 Unio pictorum
GAGAGAGAGAGAGAGAGAGAGAGAGAGAGAGAGAGAGAGAGAGAGAGAGAGAGAGAGAGAGAGAGAGTACCTTCGAAAGCAAACCAAAACTGTCCAGTTGTTTGCCCTGTAGAAGTATGGAATATCATCGACAGATAATTGCTCGAACTGTTAAATGGTTGGGTTATTTTCCTTTCCCATTCACATGTTTTCTTGTATTCTATAGTTCCATTACGATCTGTAAATACTATACTGGCACTATTATTCATGCAAGTGCCATTTGAATCAGACTTGGGCAACAGCTCATTGTGCACAATATATACCATGATGGTAGAGTTTTGGGTTGTGATTGAACATTTACAATCTCGTGCCATTCGCTTGACGTAATTATCACTCTGTAGGTACACCACCTTGCCTTCCATTTTTCTTGCAGAGGGGCATGTTAAAATTCTTGAAGCTGAAATTTAAGTTTTTTTGATATATAAATGTAAATTAAATGGTTTGTACTTATTCAAAGAAAGACTAATACATGATAAAAAAAGCTTTCACTTTTATGAACTTTTGAACTTCATCTTCTTATATCGTTGTGTCTTAGTTTTGTATGTAACGTTTTTACTTCAGAATTAACCATTCCATATTTACCATCAGTCTTAGTGGAGAATCAGGCTGTGTTCGGTTGAGAAGGTTTAGTTTATTTATTTAAATTAGTCACTGGAACAAAAGAGCTCGTTAGAACATAGAACTGTATTACTATTTTGGAAATTATTGTAAATTCATTCATTGATATTTTGGATAGTATCGTTGAGATACATCAAGACTGTTAGAAAATCAACACGTTTCCATACAACTTGCACATCAGCACGTTCAACATTGGAGTTTATTCCAACGTGTAATTTTGCACTTGTGATAGAATGATTTAGGATTGTTTGGGATTTAATTGAGCAAATTATTAATTATTTTTAAATGTTTCACTTTGTAATTATAAGAAATACATTAATTATTGAATTGTGTTAAAGGTTTTCAAATTTGGTCTTTTTCTTAGTTTAAAATCATAGAGTCGTTAAAGCTATAAGGCTTGATTTCATTTAGAACTTTTGGTTTCCAAATATATTCCATAAATATCGTCTGGGACAATGATGTTAGTCTGTGTGTTTCTCCACTAGATGAAAATTTGAGAACGAGGTCTCTTATGCAGGGAAGGACAGTGTGCAGATAAGCGCAGTCTTGTGATATTGTACAGGGTTCGCAAGAATTTTAGTATTCTGAAACAATCATAGTGTGTGTGTGTCTTTAAGAGAGAGAGAGAGAGAGAGAGAGAGAGAGAGAGAGAGAGAGAGAGAGAGAGAGAGAGAGAGAGAGAGAATTGCTGTAATGTCTTACTTTCAATACAGTAATGATCAAATATCATGTACGTAGAATGATTGGTCCCCTTTTCAGAATAACCATAATTGCCATTGTGGCATTTTATAACGTCTTGTATTACACGAATTGCTGGATCACACCTAGGTTTACCAGAGCATGATTCATGCAGCAACGGATAGTCAAAGTCGAAAGTACAGTCTAAACTCGAATTTTCCTTGCAGCACTGATCAAAAAATGAGCTACTGTCATTACAGTAAATTGGTCTCTGACATGTAGTCATCGATGATACTTTAGCTCCGGCTCTGACTCCTCTGACGGCAATGACGGCAGATGTCGAACAATTCGCATTCATGTAGGTGTTGGCTTGCACGCTCCAACAACCGTAATCGTAATTCAAGATTTCACCAGGCAGTACTTGCCCTGGAATAGGAAAATTAAACAATAAAAACTCTGCGATCCTTTGAAAAACAATCACGTTTTATTTTAAGATCAGATCGAAAGATATTTTGTTTAAAATATTTTGTTAACTTCATGCTGTTCAGATACAAGTTATTTTAAGATTAAATCGAACTTGTCACTATATTGAACGTTTTTTTCCTGATTTACCTTTTCTTAATTGATGTTATTTTCTGATGCCAACCTGAATTATTTTCCCATAATTAAAAGTATTTTTTTCATTTTCGGGTTTAAAACGGCTTTTTGTACTTTTTTCATTTAGTGTTCCAACAAAGCATGAGATTCAAAAATCTAATAATATTTCTACCCCCATCAAAGACTACATCGCTTCATGTATATTTCTTAAACGTTACATTTCTAAAGACGTTGTATCATGATTATAGTTCTTGTAGTGTAACAATTGCGTGTCTAAAATTACCTGCTATACTATACAGATCTGTATCTTAGGATATAGTACAGTGAATCTAGATCGAGAACATTAGTGATCATGGTAACCAAACTTGGTTTTAACTTAAAGATACAGTGTTATTGAGAAGATAACTCCTCTCTTTCAGTAGTCACAAGTTATCTACCCTGCTTCAAAGGAACCTGATTTGTAAAGGAGTGGGAAAATATTTGTATCGTGTTACAACATCGTGCAAATACCACATTATGCAAGACAATCTATAAACGAATCAAGATGATTCATTAAATCTATAAAATGATATTATGCAAGGTGATGCTTACGTGGTCTGATATAGTGCAGTTGGAAGCCTCCAAAACTAATGACCAATATCATTATCATTTAGAGCGCTATTTATTTGGTATATATGCTTGTCCAGTTTATTTGCGCTTGTATGGGTAGCTATGAAATGTAGCTAAACAATAATATTGTTTTTCGGTTACTCAGAAACTGGCACTGTCTACCTTTAATGTCTTGGTTTTACATAACAAGTTCTCTCGAGTTAGTTTTGGTTTCTCTTTTCGCTTTTCTCACCTTCCTTTTCTCGTTCCTCTCAATGACAACCAGAGGATAGGCATACATTTTTTGTTAATCCCCCAGACTTAATTAAAACCATTTTTTAATCTTTGAATATAAATAAAACTGCTTACCGCAAAATAGATTGGTTAAATGGTAATGAATCTGGTATTTCTTGCTTTAAAAATGATTACATTTAATATTATTTTGCTCTAGAACCTATAAACATATATTGTCTTATATCTTGACCTGGGGGCATGATGAAAATTTGTATACTGAACCAGTAGTGATGTAAGGGAGATAATCCTTTAGTGCTTAAGAGAAACACTGTTATGTGGATAAAAGGGATAACAGATATATCATTATCATCTTCAATCTCGTCATTGCGTGAATTTTATTTTATTTTAAGAGGGCTGCTGAGTTCTCACCCTATTGAAAGATATAAAAGTAACCCCAGACTCTTAGTAAAAATAATTTCCATAAATAACAACAGCGATGTGAATTAGATATATTGGGGAAGGATAATTTTTATTGGATCATCGCAGGAACTTTTCCAGAATGTTCATATGCAATACAATATTTGCTATTACACTGGCCATCAGTTATCAAATACATATTAATGCATTTCGTTTTCCTTAGAATGGAAGAAGTATTGTCAGTAATTTTTCGTTTCTAATATATGTGTGTGTGTGTGTGTGTGTGAGAGAGAGAGAGAGAGAGAGAGAGAGAGAGAGAGAGAGAGAGAGAGAGAGAGAGAGAGAGAGAGAGAGAGGAGAGAGAGAGAGAGAGAGAGAGAGAATTATAAATCAACAACATACATAATGGAGTTTCCCTGGATATTGATATTTAATATAACTACTACTATCATAATGGTTAGAGATGTTAAATTCGTACTCTACGGAGATTCGAATCCAGGTTAACGGCACTCATCGCCTTGTCTGCATATACCAGGCTGGATTCCATCAGTTAGTTTTTCAGAACGTATGATCCCTTGCAGAGACGCGGTTGATAAAGATTTAAATACAAGTACAGTAACTATATGCTTGTAGCAGTAATTTGTGTACAAAATGCAAGCAAGTGAGACACGCGATCACGAATTTAACACGTATTTACAGACATTGAAAAGTCTGTGATAGACATGCGATATATTTATTTTGTCCGTATAGGTGTACGTTTGTGAAAGGTGTAAAATGGGACCATGAGAATAAATATCAATATGGAGGACGTGATCGTTTGTAATAGCGGTAAAAGGGTTTGTCATGCCTTAACTTATATAAAATAAATCAATAAAGCGTAGCTAAGCACTTGACCTTTATTTCTACACTTCTTACCATAGAAAAAATACACAGGTCCTCACAAAGCTCACATGTAGTTTGTGGTCAGCTGGAAAACCAAGTCCCCGTGACATTCTTGTTGTCAGGTCTGTAAGCAGTAATATGGGTCACTCTAGCATCAATTGGAAATCCCATTGAAAAAGGTTGTGGGTCACTCTGGCGTCAAGATTTCTAGCGTCAATGAAAATCCCAGTCATAAAGGTCTTAGGTCACTCTGGCGTCAAGGGGAATTTAACCTGGTGGGACTATCTAGCGTCAATGGGAATTTAACCTGGTGGGACTATCTAGTGTCAATGGAATTTAAAATGGGGAATATTAGTTGGACGTGACTAGCGACAAGGGAAATTTAGGCAAAGAAAACAAACCACACACTCTTCTATCTACACAGAAGGGAGCGGAAAAATACCATAAAAATAGATTATCAAAAATCACAAAATCTCCGATCCACACAGAAGGGAAGGAAAATAAACTACACAATCTACTAACCACACAGACGTGAGCGCAAAAATAAATAAAATATATTATCACAAAATCTACTATCAATACAGAAGGGAAGGGAGAGAAAAAATACCACAAAATATATTATGAAAATCATAAAATATGCTATCAACTTGAAAGGAAACAAAACAAAGATAATTAAGAACACCATACATTCTATGTGAAATATGTTCATTGTTTTCATTCATACATTTTATTAAAAGGTAGTGTGATATTTATTGTCGACTGACTGCTTAACGTATCTCAGATTTAAGGGATGTCCTGTATTTCTCAGTACACGCTACAAACAATGTTTTCACAAATCTATGGGCGGAGAGGAACAAAAAGCAGCAACAAAACGTGCTTTGTTCTATCGACAGTCTAAGCTGAGAGCGTTTTGCTTCTGGTTTTGGAATTCAAAGTTAGCTATAGGCAGGGTTATACAGTGCAATGTCACTCGAGTCATTCTTGTATTTGTTTCCTTCTGAAAAACGGTAGATCTCATGCTTAAACAAATTTTCGTGACACATTGCAGTGTAAAAAATAAAGATAAAGGTCAGATATCTGAATTGTACAAGTTTGTCAACTCAAGATTTACTGATTTACTATTTGTAAGGGTGTACTGTTTGAAAAAGAAATTACATGACACACGGAAATTATGGTGTCTACTGATTACAGTTTTGCAGAGGCATCCTCAAACGGGAGCATCTACCATTAGGATTTCAGTCAAACGTATTACGACGGAGAGAGACAGAGAGACTATGTTATACCTACTTTTAAAAGAATCACGACACTTACGCTTGTTTTTATGGTATATTTTCCCTAAGAAAATGTCAAGGAAACACACATCCAACTTAGAAAATCAAATCCATAGGAAAGGTCCACCACTCTAAAAATATCACCAGAGTTCTCACAAAATAGTTCATCCAAATATGCTGTGATGTATTTGACTATAAAACTGACATAATTTCCGTGGAATCGCCTAGGGTACGATTGTTCTTCTAGTTTTACTTTTTGTTATACGTAAATAATCTAGAGGTGAAACACGACCTATCTCGATAATAGGTGAAGAGCTACTGAAGTCAATTCGAAGTGAACGTGGTAAGAAAATTAGTCTAGCCAATGAAATTGTTTATGATGAGTGATGCAATGTTTTGTATGAAGATAGTATGGCAAAATAATAAATACGCTCTCAAGTTATTACCACTGCCATGCAGACTGGAATGTGAACTTAAATCCTTCCGTTGTGTATTATCCCATTTATTCTTACCACATCAACTACAGAATGGTCACATTACTCGTATTATGTCTTCTTACCACATCAGTTACTGAACGGTCACAGTACCGGTTCGCGTTTTGAAACTGACAATTTATTTTTATAATAGCTCCATCCATGTGTAGGAAATTAACATCAGGATTTTTTTTTCAGGTAAGCTAAAAGGAGTACGTATGTTGATTTGAGTCTGGGTTTTATAGTTTCCAAAGTGAGTTATACATGGTTATTGCGTTGTAAGTAGACAAGGGTCATTATATTATTTTAGAAGGTATTTTTCCCATTAGGAAAGGCGTTTAGTATATAGAACATTAATGCTAATTGTGACGTGAGGTCAAGTAGAGAGCTGTATAATTTTGTAATTGTGAGAACTTGATCATTCGCTCATTAACATTGCATCCCTTACAAAACCGCACATCATGTAGACAATTATAATATACAATTAACGGAGCACATATGAGAACAAAATAGAACATAACTAAACATTGGTGGTAGCGTACGTCTAAGAACAAATATGAATGGATACATCAAGGATATAAATATACATTGTCATCAATATTTTGAATATGCAGGGTATATGCTGCGAAATGGTGATAGGCCTGACTGTCCCATATTTGTATGGACACAAAATGATTTAGATATCAGTTTTAGAAATTCATTGATCTTATTTGTATGTTAAGACCTTATTCGTTTCGAACATTTGGATTATCCAGGTCATTTCGGAAGAGATTTTTTTTTATTCAATCACGTTCATTTTCATCATCTATCCTCTTCGCAGATGTACCGTGAAATCGGGAGAGAGATGCATTTCTACAACGGTCACTGATTAAAAAAAACAGGTGGTTGGGATTTATTCCAGGCTGTTTTTCATTCGGATGGGTAGAGTCATGTTGAGTCCAATCATCAAACCGAGTCGTCTCGACCAATATATCCCGCCAACGAAATTCAAGATATTAACGTCCCTATCCACCCCGAGTCACGGACATTTCTCTTCTTTGTTTACTACGCCATGGTTTACCAGCTCAAAGTCGTATCATTTGTCCTCAACATCAACTATTGAATTTGCTATAAGTATGGACTGCGTCGTCACCCAGTTCCAATCTATTTCATCTGAAATGAAGCAACGTACCTGGAAGACATCCTCCAGTAACGTATGATAAGTTATATTCGACTCCAAGGCATAAAGCTTCTCTCACTTTTAGATCATTTAGGCCTTTATGTGAGATTGGAATAGACCGACCTGAGTCCATTCTAACGTCTTGTCTATCTGTCTAAAGGGTTTATCCACAACTTGAATCTGGTACCGCTTTCTCGTCTTTGCATAATCAAGATCGTTGACTCGTCGAGTCCTTTTCCTACAGGAGTTGGATTTCAGCGAGAGACTTCTCGGACTTGGTTCTATTCGGCCGTCCTTTTCTGCTTCTTTACAGCCCGAGAAACGACCATTCCTGAGTCATTCGTACACCACAGGTTAGCTGACCATGATATCCAGCTGAAAAATCCCGAAGCTGCAATAATGATATATACGAACGCAAGTACATACGGTTGTATTGTGCACATGTTACCGCACTTTACTACCATCAGCGGCATGTAGGAGTCAGGGAAGCATCCGTTCCACATAAATCTTTTAGAAATGAAGGAGGTCATCAACGCTCATCGCTTCTGGACAGATCTACTCTCAGCAAAATGGCCTTCATTATGTTCGATAATTATGTTCTGATGATCTATGTTTTTAAACATGGGGAAACCAAATCACCGAGCCTGTGTGTTCTGATTTTGGCAGTTTCTACGTTGTTGAGAAACCCTTTATATCGACGTACAAATCAGACGTAATTCAGGCAGACTCAATGTCTTAGTGGTCGTTATATCCAGAAAATGTCCAGTCAAGCAGTCCGAATGATCTCTTCATCAATAAGTATTTATTAGCATATGTTCACAATGTATGCGTCCGGTGTTGGATTCTCTATGCGACAAAGTGGAATCACAGGCTTCCCACCTTTGTCTCTCAAATTCAATATCTAGAAACATCAGTTGGGATTGGGTTGCGGACATTTGCCTACTTTCAATGGTCTTGGTACCAAATCTAACTCAAACGTTACGGGGTCAGAGATGAAAGATGGTTCTGAAATAGGACAAGTAATGCGTTACGGATCTATTCATTCTTGCAAAAAACCTTTCCAGCAAGATTCGGGCCAAAACATTTGTCTCAAACAACCACAATCACGGGTGGTCCATTAATGCTCTGACCGGCTTTTGTTCCAGCTTGTCTCTTGTCTGGACAGCCTTGCGAGACAGACAATTTGAACTTTCAATTCTGGGGAGAACCTCGAGAGCAGGAAGTCCCTACACACTGTAGGCTTACGAGGTAAAGTGGCGTGCTTGCAAGGGCTGGTGCCATATCAATAGCATTTTCTGTCGATTTGCCGTTTATCTCTCAACAAGCCAAACTTTGTATCTCCCTCTTAAAGGAGAAAAGGTTAGCCTAAATTACTATCAAAGGCTATGATATCAGACACATTCAGGCATTATTACTAATGTAATATGGATGACGGATTATCAATGATATGGTAAAGTTAGTCATCATGCCCTAGAAGGATATTCGTGGCAGAGGACCCATGCTCCGCATTCTCTCCTTCTATTACATATCCTCATAAAGTTTATGTGAGTGTCTGAAGGAGAAAGCACATTTTAAAGTAATTTGTATTTCTACGAGAATTATTATCCAATCATATTACTAAAAAACCTTCCCAACCGCACACCATGTGAGCATCCCCATAAGCATGTTATTTCGCTTACAATCTAGAGACACTTGGCAGTGGCAAGTAGCGATAATGGGTAAAATACATACATCATCGATTTATTCAGCTCAAGAAGTTTGAACAGACCAAGTCACTACTAAATAAAGACTGACAAACACAAACATTGGCTCCTATTTTCAACATTTGATTTACACATATTTGAGAGAGAGAGAGAGAGAGAGAGAGAGAGAGAGAGAGAGAGAGAGAGAGAGAGATGTATTGTATTTTGGAGCGTTTAGATTGCTCGCGGAACCACATGCAGTGACACAAGAAAACACCGATTGATACATGTATATGTGAGTGACACTGTAATTTTAGCCCAAATAAAAAAACTGTGTGGCCAGAATAGCGGATAGTACTAGTTACAAAGTTACTTTATTGTTACCCGTTAGCATCAGTTTGCAGTAGCGAACATTTCAGTGCGAAACTTGTGCATGGTGATTTTTAAAAAGCAGTTGAATTCGTGGCCAAATGTTTGAAAGAGACACCCGATGTTCATCTTCGACAGACAAAAGTCGTTCTCGTTTATTGTGTTTAATGGTGGTCATAGCAGAAAATCCGAACTCGCGCATGTAAGAAATTGAACACTGCAACATAAGTCGCAAAGCTTTCTCAGCGATAACCGGGAACTCGTTTCCAACTAGTAACCAAAAGGAGTTTAAGTTCAACTCTGCTTGTTTTAGCTTCAGCGTTCTGTCACTCGCAACGCTAACGAGCTCCTCCTCTTCCTTCAAAGCAAACTGTCCTTGGCACGGCTAAAATTCTACAAATGGGTTTCTAATCCAGTTGTACTGGTCAACATATATCGACGGAAAATATTTGCTGAGACTATTCAACAGAGCATCCAAATGGGTCACAATCAATGGAAGAATTTCTTGGTATTTTTGTTTAACAACACTGGAAAACATTTCCAAATTTCCAGCAGCCGCATACTTTTTCCAAATTACCGATTTCTTCAGAAATGCGATTATTCTGTCAGTTGAAGTCAAGACGTTTTCATGTCTGCATTGCATTCCACTGTTCAAAATGTTCAATTCATGAAATGTATCGGCCAGATAAGCTAGTTTGGAACACCATCACTCGTTGCTCAGTACGTCTTCAAACTCATTCAAGTTTTCACGAGAACAGAACAACAGCATCTCCGTTCACAGCTCGTAGAAACGAGATAAAACTTTTCCGCAAGACAGCCATCGTACGTCCGTATGTTGGATGAGTATGACATGGTCCACCTCCATGCTTTCAAAAAGTTTGGCGAAATGGCGACATTTCATAGGTCTCATCTTCATATAATTAACGATTTTCACCACCATGTCCAGCACAGACTTTAACTCGGCTCCAAGTGTTTTAGCAACTAGTGCTTCTCTGTGGATGAAACAGTGCGTGACCATGATAGCTGGATTCATCTGTCGCACAAGCGAGACAAAACCTTTGACATTTCCCGTCATGGCAGGGACGCCATCCATACAAATGCCAAAGCTTTTTTTTCCAGTTCAAGTCACATGACTGCAAATACGAACTGACAACGTCAAATATGTCTTGTCCTTTTGTAGTTTTTGCAGCAGAAAAGTCTTCAACAATAGCTCCATTGTCAATAAAACGTACAAATCCTATAAGCTGTGATTTACCGCTGCCATCGGTGATTTCATCCGCATGCAGTGCAACGAATCCACGTGTCTTTATCTTCGCTAAAACGTGTCTTTCAATGTCATTGGACATGCCTGAAATACGTCTGTTTATCGTATTGTCTGACAACAGAATCTTATTGATGTCAGATACGACACTCTCGCCTAACATAATTCTCACAATTTCTCGGCATGCAGGTAAGATTACGGTTTCGGCGACGGTATGCGATTTCATTTTCTTTGCAACGATCTCCTCGACAGAATAACTTGATTCTTGTTTTTGTCACTTATCTTGAACTTTTTCTCGAATGTAGCGGTTTGTTTTATATTCAAGCTTAGCGGCTCTCGAAGTACGCCACATTCTTGTGCGCTACATCCGGATGTTTAGTTGTTAAGTGTCGCTTCAATTTAGCTGGTGCCATGGCACTATTGCCAACCTTTTCCTCGCAGACAACACAGAGAGGTAAGCGGCAGTCTGGGTCTCCTGCCTAAGTGAATCCCATAGCTAAGTAATTGTCACTGTACTGACGAACTTAAAGCTTCCGATCGACAACGTCAATTTTTGGTAAGTTCGGCTCACATGACGCGGTACTAGCTGTAGCTTCAGTCGACTGCTCCTGAGTGTTAGTTTGGTTATCAGCTGTGGCATCGTCTAATTTTATGTTTTTCATAAATCGGTCCATGGTTGCGCAAAAACAAGAGTGTTAGGAACATTCATTTAAATACTAAACGTTCATTAGGACAACAACAGAAACAACAGGAACAGTAATTAAGTGGATAAACAATGACTAATTACCGCACAGTTCCGGTACTGCCAGACTTGGTCCCTGGCGATTTCGGCCGTTATGTTTATATTTTTACTGGCCACCGGCGGAACCCCTGACTGGCGCTCACGGAAGCTTCCGTGGAACCGCGGTTGAAAAACACTGGCATAGACATTACTATATTGGTTCACATAAAAAAGAGGCATTGACGATCATGAAAAAGTTGCACTATTCGAAAACCTAGTATGTCGCACTGACGTCAAGACAATCGGTGAATTAATCATACAAATAATCAATCACAAAAACCCCACAAATACTCAAATAATAAAGCAATTGTCATAGAGAACTGCGAACAGTTTACATAAAACCCTTGTGGAGGTTAAATTTATATGATACTAGTAGGAATTATGACGCAGTCGCATCTCATACGGTATCCGTTCGTGTTCAAATGATAAAACTTTTAAAGTTATAGTTGGCGTTTTGCTTGATTAAGTATTTCTCGCCAAATCAAACAATGCTATAACCCAGGTGGAGCAAAACTATATTTTTCTGCATTTTCTTTCTGACATGAAAGCGAATTACGTTGAAACTAACTAAAATGTGCAATCAATTTATGCACAATAATGACGTTAGGTGTGGTTTCAGATCTTGTCAAATACCTCATAATTTGTAAATGATATTTTCAGAGAGTTTATATATATATATATATATATATATATATATATATATATATATATATATATATATATATATATATATATATATATATATATATATATATATATATATATATATATAATGTCCAAATCAACCACAGTACAAAATACACTGACAGCAAGACCATTCACAAGATGCATTTTCTATCACATTCCTAAATTCTATAGTTGATGCGCTATTTATATCCACTGTGGGTACACTGTTATCGTCAGCGCACTATAGCTGCATTAATTCAGCTCAATTCTTAACGAACATGCAACCCTGTTTCGCTCGGCTTGGTCTGACAGCCTCATAATAATCATGTCAAACTTTATTATTAATGGCTATTAGTTTAATTGCCTGATAATCTTAGTTCCAGCATAATTGTCCTGGATCCAGAGAGAACCTTGGAGACATAGCTAATTATTTGATGCTCCATCAATGTACTGAGAAAATTCATAGATACGAAGTATCACATTTAAGTGTTTACAACAATCGACAAAAAAATGCATTATTTTATAACAGAGATATTAAAAATATTAGATTTGCAATTTTTCAAATATGTATATATGTCTATATAATACGTTATCGAAACGATTATGTTTAATTGAACGGATGCAAAATTCAACAAATAAACCTTTACAGGCGTTGGTTTAAATGGGTAACAGAGTGAACACATTGACCTTAGCTCATATATGCATCAATCAAAGGACTGCCACGATGCCCTAAGTAGTTATAGTATTCGCCTCGGATGCGGAATGTCACGGGTTCAAACCCAGTCCGAGTCATATCAGCATTAAAATATTAGTGTAAGGACTGGTTGGTCTGGTATCAGAATAATGTGACTTCTTGAGACACGATGCTACATGTCTGCGGCATGATGCCCCATTACAAAAACATCACTATAAATTGCCTCACTGCATACATCTTAGCAATATGACAAAAATTGTTAAAGCCGCGTATAAAAATACAAAAACTAAAGTACACTGCGAAAACATCTCAAAAACTACTAGTTCCACCAGAGGGTTTAGGACTGTTATTGATATAATGTACATTCCAGGAACAGCCACCAAACAGCATTCAATTGTAAGAATCATCGTTAGCTGGTGTGGCTCCACCCTGGTCATCACTCATGGAACTCGCAGCTAGCCTCTGAAATTCCTAGCCGGACACTGTTTTCGCATTGACCCTAAGCGCCGTTTACACTTAGTATGCCACTCTGAAAGGTTTGTCTAAGTATTTTTTAATATTTTACAATTGGTCAAACCGTCAATTGTAGTAATAAGTATTGTCTATTATGGCCAAATTTACCTTCAAGCTTTTAAAAATTGCTGATATTGGTGAATAATTCTAATTCATCTGTGAGGGTGAATAATTCTAATTCATCTGTGAGCTTTAGGCAGCACCATTTTCCAAATGCCACTTACAATTTGCAATCACAGTATATAAAAGTTGCAGAAACGCCGTCTACTGTTACAATTGCACGCATTTTCAAAACATCTAAATAACTGTAGAGCGAAACTGGTCGTATTTTCTTTGTGATCAATATGAATCGGCACGTGTTAGAGGTAGAGTGACATACGACGATGCATTAACATCATTGTCCGCTAACCCACTGACTCTAAATTGTTCATGCCTTACCTCATATAATGTCAATGTTGCAAGTTAAAATGAGACCAGTTTTTCTATGATGTACCGCTATCAGCAGTCTCTATGTTTTAATTAATTGTGTTATTTGTTTGTATTGATAATTTATTCTATCGGACGAATCGTTGTCCGCATAGATACGAGTCTTGGTGAGAACTCTTGCCAGTAGCTTCAGAAACCTTTGCAAAAATAGCCTATTAGAGTGATTTTCTATATTTAAAATTCAAGAACCATGTCTATCAAAATGTTAGTATAGTGAAAATGTATGGTCGGTCTCTTCGGTTGTTACGAAATACCCGATATGGCATAGAGGGTACACCATACTCCTCTAAGTGAGTTGTCCTGTACAGCGAGTCGCACGTGCCGCGCGTATAAAGAAGGTTTCGCGCGAATCACTTTTTACAAGTACGGCATACTACTATATACATGTAAGTATAGTGCAGGGTCATTTTAAGACGCAGTGGACATTAGAGCAGACCTCTAAACGTTTCATTTGTCGGGAATTAGAGCCAAAAAGTTGGGTGAGTCAAATGCGTTCTTTTTGGTTAATGTTTCAGTTAAATGTTCAGTTTCGTAATAGCACGTTCGTTTTATTATGTATTGCGTTAATTCGTTTTATTATTTGGAAAACTGTCCATTTTTATATTCAGCTCGCCGGTCAACAAGCGAATAGATGAGTATTCCAGTCCAATGTTAATCGGTGGAGTGGAGACGGGCCAACATGAACTACTGCCGCACCGAAAGGAAGTGCAGGGTTAACGTCCGTAGTTTTGGTTTATTGACTATTTTATGTAAGACACGAATAGCGTGTTTATAGTCAATTGAACCCAATGTTTTGATTTATTGACTATTTTGTGCGAGACACGAATAGCGTGTTTAGTCAATTGAATGCTATGTTTTGTTTTATTGACTATTTTGTGTGTGACACGAATAGCGTGTCTATAGTCAATTGAACCCTATGTTTTGATTTATTGACTATTTTGTGCGAGACACGAATAGCGTGTTTAGTCAATTTAATGCTATGTTTTGGTTTATTGACTATTTTGTGTATGACACGAATAGCGTGTTTATAGTCAATTGAACGCTATGTTTTGATTTATTGACTATTTTGTGCGAGACACGAATAGCCTGTTTAGTCAATTGAATGCTATGTTTTGATTTATTGACTATTTTGTGTGAGATACGAATAGTGTCTATAGTCAATGTAATGCTACGTTTTGTATATTGGATACAGACATATAGTACAGTAGTGGATGACTTCAGACATAGTACAGTAGTGGATGACTAAAGACATTTAGTACGGTAGTGGATTCATTTGTGTGTGTATATATATATATATATATATATATATATATATATATATATATATATATATATATATATATATATATATATATATATATATATACCTATCATGTTGATTTTTAATGTAATTTTTATTTAACCGAACGTGTTTATTTCTTTAAAACCCTGCCTAGTCTCAAAGGGTCGGCTCGACAACGTTACATCGGTAATCCTACATACTCTACAGACTGGTCACAATAAGGATATTCTAATATTAATCAACGGATGCCAAACACCTTTAGAAATCGGGACCAATTTTTGTCCAACTGTGAATAGTCTCTATGTAGATACACGAACGAAACGCATGTCACGACATGCTTGCATTTGTTGCACCATTTCTGTGGAATTTCAAGGAAGACAATATAAATAAGTACAGAATTATCAAATTAGGGAAATTTATACCTTATGATTTTCAGAAATGAAGGCAAATTATAAGCACTTTGCCTCTTAAAAAATACCTCCCCCCTCAACATATAACAGTTTGGGTCGTGTCTTGTTAAACAATTGATTATAAGTTTGGAAGTGATAATACTGGGCAATCCGATGATAACAGTTGCGTCAAAGATTTTGTATTACTGTTTAAAGTAAGAACAATAGACTGAGTCCCAATATGTTAAAATGATCTATACCTAGATTATGTAAGGATACGAATCGACAGTATCATCTTGCAAAAAATAAACGTCGAGAAATAAACATATGCACTTACATAAAACCAAATCCGTGCACATTTTGTTTTCATAAGTATCGATAGCGAGATATAGTAATATATATAGTTAAATTAATTAACTGAGCGCGTTTTCCTTTTGGTTAATTCTACGTTTTCCCCTACCCCCCCCCCCCCCCCCCGAAACGGTCGTCATTTTAACGTTTCACTGTATTGACCCGCAGTCTTTTCCCAAATGATGAGCAACTGAGCTATGTAGAAAGTCAATATTGAAACGACACTATATGATTCAATTTATATATATATATATATATATATATATATATATATATATATATATATATTATATGCATACAGTCTTATACTCACCCAGAACAGGGTAAATGAAGCACCCAAAGACAAATATTGCTTCAGCCCAGTCTCTCGTCATTTTTCGCAAATGTCGGCCTTCCGTGGAACAAAAATAAGACCTGTCGCCTTACAATTTAAAAAAGCCAAGAGGAAGGAGAATAATTCGTATCTTATCACTGGTTTATGTTAAAACTACACGCGTTGTTGAAATATAAAAACAGTGACACTAGTATTAGTTGTTAGTTTACACAACCCTAGAAATAAATCAATAATGCATATACCTTCACCTGACACTGATATTTGGCGAAATCATAAAGCCTGTTGAATATATATATATCCAGGACTTAAGGAACTCTGAAAATTAAATATTACATAAATCACCATCAAAAACTGCTTTACAAGTTTCAATTTGAATATATTTGAACGCCAAAGGATCGAAGTTGCGACAACGATTCCATGTTCTTGTTTAAAATAATAAGAAAGATTGACTTTTAGCAATGCTGGAGTTCCGATATTTGGAATCATCCAGGGTCAAATGATATATACGTGTTAATACAAATTAATCCACAATATACTAGTGACATGCAAATAGGCACTAACAGTGTTAAACGCCATTAAAACTTTTCGCATTTGCTGTCCAGGCAGCTAAGATTTAGATGTCTTTATAACATACATATTCTCCAAAACTGTATTTTTTTTTCAAGCTTTTATCAAAAGACGAATGTGTCAACCATATGTATATCTATATAATAATACTGGATTAAATAACAAATAGACAGACTCTTGCGCAATGAAAAGCATTATAAACCGAACTAATAGCCCGAAAATTAGCTAGGACAAACAGCACAAGAAAAATATAAAAAGGTGCACTTATAGACTCGAGAACCTTTATGTGATTTGCTTTGTTATATAACTTTGGAGACAGCATACATGCATCATTAAAAATTTGTCTTCTCCATATCTTAGATTTTGAATGTATGCCAAGCTTTAATCTCTAGATCTGTTACGACCTATTGACATCCACATAATGTAGTTGATAAATTTAGTGATTTATGTAAGTGTTTCCCTGTAGAGTAGGCACGAAGAAAACTGATTTATAAATAACCCAACGTAATCCGTCAAATTTACGATGAAAATTGCATTCAGATAAACCATGAGTACAATGATACTATTGCAAACACAATGCAAAGGGCTAATGAGAGACATATATCAAAGACATTTTGAAGTACACTGGACATTTTAACTTGGGATTTCTTTTGTCTCCCAAGTGCCACAGTTTGAAAAAGACTACCGTAAGTATCATGTTCATCGTCCTACATGTGCTTGACTATGCTACTTAGATACATTCATTATTTGCTTGTTGGTTTAACGCTATGTTTAGGCTCGATAGGTTATTCCTAATGGCCAATATATCTGGTGGCATAAACACCCATCTAAATCCATAGAATAATCACCAACCCACAGGAAGCTACTGGCAAGCTTTCTCTCGTGCACTTGCTGGCCGAGCCTGCGACTCGAACCAACGCAGACACGAGTCGAGAAGATTGTGTCATTTTCAAGTTTGTAAAAGTGAAATATTTATAAACACAACAAAACTGAATAAATTTAGTCTAAAAATTCAACAACAAAAAATGTTCTAATTGTAATCATGAATTCTAACTAGCTACAATATATCGAAATAGTTTTTGTTTCTTTGTTGATCAATATGAAAAGTGAACTCTTGTGTTTTGATGTTTACATTTGTCACCTACGATATTGAACAAGATTCAATTAAGACCTCATTCTTGATATGCAAAATTTACTCTGGGATAAATCAATGTCAACCAAACTAAAAAAAAAACACCAACAAATTAAACTGTCAAAAATCCGATTCATTGAACAGGCGAAACTTCTGTCATTTCTTCTGGGTATCACTTCACTCGCTGAGCCTAAACAAATCATCTACATCTATCTTGATGCGATTTTCTAACAAACGAATTATGTAATAGTGTTAAATGCTCCTTTTTATATACTACTACTACTACTACTAAATAATACATTTGCGTTACGATAATTTGAAAAATGAAAGAAAATATATTATTACATATATAGCATATATGAAGGTGCACAAGTCGTCAGTGAGTATGTATGCATGCAATGAAAATTTGCAAATAAAAATGGGCCTAGAGTGGCCGAGTGGTCTACAGCGCTCACCGTTCTGGATCACTGCAATCTCCCCTCTGCGTGTGTTAGAGTCGCAGGCATGGCTAACGTGGGTATGTGAGAAAGCTTGCCAGAAGCTTTTAGTGGGTTGGTGGTTGTTCCATGGGTTTTCCCATGTTCTTCCTCCACCACTTATACTGACAGCCATGTATAGACGATGAAGTATTGACACATGGCGGTAAACCCAACAGCAATAACGACACGACTGCACAGTAATGTGTTATGTACCCAGATTAAATGCTATTATATGTGATCCCAGTACAGTACCCATAAACGGATTGAGAGAAAAATTATAGTAGATCCTGTTATTATCTTAGACAAATGCCCATCTTTCGTGGAAATTTGTAATGAACTGTATCTTTATTTCCTTTAACAACAATAATAATTGATTATATATTTTCGTTCACGCTCTGTGAATGTTGTTGTTGTTGTGCTAGTGTTAAACGCCATTTTTCAGCACATGATATGTTATACATGGCGGCAAGTATTAATTGTGGAGGAAGAACCTGGGAAAAGCCATGGAAAACTCAACGACCCACGAGAAGCTACTGGCAAGCTTTCTCACATACCCACATTTACTGAATCTGAGATTTGAATTCACGCAGACAGAGGTGAGATGGCAGTGATCTGTAATGGAGAGCGCTTTAGACCACTCGGCTATTTGGGGCCCTTGATTTAAATGTAATGTAGCTTTTATTAAAACTTCAAGAACTTCATACATGTACTGAATAAAAAAGATTGTAACACCCTAAAAAAGAAAACTCCGTGTAAGAGCTCAATTTGTGCTATTAAACTCGAATGACAGCGTCGACTAACAAAAATGTTTACTATATAACATCTTAGATTCTACCACTGATAGCAATTATACAAACTATAAATTGTGTAGTGTCAGCACATTTCAGTCACAACAAGCAAGAGCAGGTCTTTATTATACCCGTTTTAGTTTCTTTCGGCCGCTGGAGAACACACTACGTATCGAGATTTATCCACCCGACCCCATTAACAACCTGGAAACTGTATAAATAATCGCGACAATCGTGTTTCAAGACGCTTTTTTATGGTGGTAGTAGGATATATCAAATTTTTCTTGTACAACATCGGACAAATTGAAACTCTCTTAACGTTAAGTTTACAAAGAATATAACTGGATCACCTTTTGTGAGTTTTAGTAAGTCCAAAACTCTTGATTTCCTTCTGATTTGTATTACCAAGCTAAACGCGTCGAGCTGTTTGAATCAGGGACGTCTTTTGGGGTGGACAATGTCCCTGATTCGCATGTGCTGTAAAACTGATGTAGCTCAAACACGAAAATTAACCAGCCCGTCAGGTTTTGCCCCACTCCCCCCCGACAAAAATTGAAATTACTTCCCTGGTATGACTCTATAACACCATGTAGTACACTTTAGTTACATTTTCGCATGGTGATAACGTGATAACACGCTTTTCTAACCAAGTAGACATTCGTGTCTTTGTTGCAATCCATACAGTTATCGAAAGATGGTAAAAAATATCTACTTAAGCACGGTTATTTATAACAATCATTCACTCACTCCTAAGATTCATATACAGTGTTTAAAAAAAAATCATTTTTACAGTTGATCTGCCATCACTTACGCAACGATGTTACTTCTATGAGAAAATATTGTTAACTTTTAATCTTTTTTTTCTTTCCTTTTTTTTACACGACTTTCCTACGTTTTGTTTCGAATTAATTCACAAAGTCTACACATTGTAATTAATCTTTTTTCGTGATATTTTGTTCTTCTATTCTTCCTTCACATTTTGAATAAACTCAGTCGTTGTTCCTCTATGCACTTTGTATACCTAGGCTAAATGCTAATTTTTATCTACGACAGTCTTCCCTTAGCCCTAGACCAGCTAGTGGTCTCTAAGCCTTTTTTTTTTATTATTTTGGCTTTACGGCTTTTGAGACCAGCCGTATTCTGCATTAACACTATATGGACCGTTCGTGAACCATAACTACCAACGACCGGACTGCACGCTATTAATTAATAAATTTATTTAGACTAACCTTTGTACCCAGTCGGTAAGTATAATCCCTCTTCTAATGATCCACTGCGTTAAATCATTTAGAACACACAATTAATAGCGTGCATCCGATGGTGCGCGGAAAAGTACCATATAGTGTTGATGCAGTGTTGATGCAGAATACGGCTGTTCTCAAAAGCCGTAAAGTCAAAATAAAAAAAATGGCTTAGAGACCAACTAGCTGGTCTACCCGTAACCCATGCAAAACTATACAATGTTTGTCATTAAAACTCCATCCATCCTACGTATATTTACAAGGGGCCCCGAGTGGTCTAAAGCGCTGTCCGTTACGGATCACTGCCATCTCACCTGTCTACGTGGGTTCGAGTCTCAGGTTCGGCCAGTGTGGATATGTAAGAAAGCTTGCCAATAGCTTTTCGTGGGTCGGTGGTTCTTTCAGGGGTTTTCCGGGTTCTTCCTTTACCATTAATACTGGCCGCCATGTATATCCTATCTTGTGCTGAAAAATGGCGTTAAACCCTACAACAACAACGTATATTTACATATGTTTATAATTTCTTTTTTGTCAGTAATGGAGAAGAACGTTATTGATTATCGTTTGGGTTCCTTCTGCCTATATCTTACACATCCTGTAGTTTTCAATTTTATGAAATAACGTATGTGTATATGTATATGTCTAGTGTAGCTTATATTCCTGTTTCAAGGAGGGAATTTCAAGGGAATATATAGTACACCCATTACCAGTTCCCTACCAGTATGTACAAACAAGAGCTACGGAGACATAGTCTAATTGAATAAATGAAACATTACATCATAAAAAAAACAGTCTACGCCTACGAAATGACGTGGGAAAATGTTTAGTAAACTGTCGAAAACAGCCATGACTAATTTTTGGAAATATAACCTGGCGCAATAACATACAAACAAAATACCAAATGTATAAGGTCAAAGACAAAACCGAAATTAATGTATGTCAAGAAGAGCTATGACAGAATTTTTCTGAATTATATAAATAAAACATAACTGTGACCTATGTACAGACGCCGCTTTGGTAGACGCGATATATATATATATATATATATATATATATATATATATATATATATATATATATATATATATATATATATATATATATATATATATTATGAATATATATATATATATATATATATATTATGAATATATATATATATATATATAATATATATATATATATATATATATATATATATATATATATATATATATATATATATATATATATATATATATATTATGAATATTTTACAAGTAAACGGTGAATTTAAATTTTTGGAAAACTAGTGTATTCACCCATCTGGATTACATGGAGGGAATGTGTTGATTAAAGAGGATGTGGCTGCGTTATTATAGAGGTATGAGAAGTTTTAATTACGAACGACTTCACCGATTAAAGTATTGTATCTGTCAACTCAAGCCCAAGTCAAGTAAATAGTGAACGACTGAAAACTGTATCACAAACCATTATAATGTTATTAAATACTAAACTACCTGTAAACGCGCGCGCACACACACACACACACACACTTGTTGTATTGGAAAGCAAAACGAGGCCGAAATCATTTCGAATTTGCATCAGCTGAATTGTCAGATATATTCAACAAACGATTTCTCACAAACCGATTCATCGCAAAATATCCTAAAAGGATTTACACTAAATGCAATGCTTATGTTACGGTCACATGAAGAATATCAATATTAGAAGAGAGAAAACTGATTTCAGTTGTGTACGGTTCATAAATCTATATTTTTCGTCAGTTAAGTACATGAACGGATTCCAGCGAGACCTGCGTAGCTTAAGTCAAATAAATTAATCAGGTCGTTATCAATATACTGTTTGGTTATATTACGTGTATGTGAACACTTGTGGTCTTCGATCATTCTGCAGTTGACAGTACACATCGATCGATAAAATGAGTGTGCAGGGTGTTACCGTATAGCGACCTATATAAGGTACATATATTTGTATGCGTGTATCTAATACCCGCATGCATGTTCTGTCACAAACGTGTCTAATTAACAACGATATTACCAGTAGCAGATCAAATGAAGATTGGAATATAATCTAAGCTCCAACCTTAAGTAATGTCCCCCATAGTAGTTAGTCCGAGTTTCCTCTGACCCTTGCCACCCCATTTTTTTGATATTTGGATATTCATGTTGGGGTGCAGGGTCAGAGCGCATTCCCTATTGAAAAGTTGAAATTCGCCGACACCATTTGGTAGCCGGTTACTGGCCGGCCCATCAAATTTGAAAGACCTTTCTGTGAGATATACCTGCATGAAATCGATAGTAATATGATTTATTTTCTCAAAAATCGTGAGCATTCGTTACGTCTTTAATCCGATGATAGACAAGACGAAAGTACATCGTTGCTGATATTTGACCTGGATCTGGCCATTTGTATTCTTAGTCACGTGTTTCTACAAATCGCGCAACCTACCAACCTTTTGACTATATGTTTCGTCGATATGGTCTAAGATCCATTGGGCAAACTCAGCTAGCATGTTCGGTCTTCAAAAGATTTTGTTCACGTCCTCCAGGAATCTTGCTACTGTGGGGGCAATGGTTAAACGATATATTCTTGGATGGACTTCTCTCACCTCGAGTAGCCGCGAATACATTTGTAATGTCAATGCCGGTCTCTTATATGCAATTGAAATAAAAAAAAAAGATTTTCCTTTCTTCTGGTGACCTTCCTCTTTCAATTTGGTCGCAAATTTGACAATCTTTACTTTCCTGGACAAATGTAGGCGTTGGCATTGTTGGTACGTGTGACTTGTCCACAAGTTGGTCATACTCGTAGGAGTTGGCAAGTTCTTTTCTGCTTCTTCAGATGTTGTTGGTAACAGGTAGACTGAAAAATGTGCGCTGACAAGCATGGCAATGCATTGTTACGTGCTTAGGCTCGAATAAGCAGCAACACAGAAAGAGTGAAAACTAACAAGCTTGTAAAACTTTAACAATGATTTTATTAAGTACAATTATTTTCATAAAATAAATAAACTTACGGTTTTAGAGAATCAAATCCAACAAATATAGAATTCACAAAATAATCCTCTAATAGAATTGCAAGTCCTAATAAATAAATGTTCTAATAGTTCCAGGTTCGAATCTTGACGATGTAATAATCCAAAATGGCTGACAATGTCACGTGGTACAGTTCTTGTTTTAAATCATCCAAATGAAATTATGAAACATATGTCCTTTTCCAGATAAATAGAATAATTCTTCTTTTCCAACGAATTCACACAAGTCCAGAATAATATTAACACTCAAACATAAATACACAACCAATAACTTACAGCCCAATACTTCTACTACTGTCAGCTTCTAAAATACAGCTATATATATTGTTTTTCTGAAGTAAACAAGTGATCATGCTCTTTTCTAGAAATTGATAGAAGGTCATGGAAGGTCACAGAAAGAGACTACCTTACTAAAAATAACATACTCTAGATTTTTCTTACCCCTAAGAACTAAAAATAGAATGTTGTCCCTAAAACTAACCAATGAAATTGAAGACCTGTTGACAATGTTCAAAGCAAGGTCAGGAACTAGACCACTGTAAGCCAAGGTCAAAACTTGTTTACAATCTAAGTCAGCCTATTTACAGAAAGTGATTAAGCTGAACTTTCTAGAACAATTTCCCAATTAATGAATATTAAAACCTAAATGATAAATTTGGACCCAATAATTAAAAATAAATAAAATTAAATCCAATAGCCGTAACACCTTCCCCCATAAAATAAAAAGAAAGGTTTATATGATAAAACTTTCTTTTTATCACAAACCAATTTACATCTGAGATTAAAAATTACACAATATAATGAATTATACACGGGAAAGAGTGTATACAATTATATTATCAAGAAATAGCCTCAAATTTTTAACTTGTCCATGTCCCACAAAGTGTCCTAAAAAAAAAAACACTCTAGCAAGGCAGAACTCACTTTTAAATAAATTAACAGTCAGACACGTATTAGTGAGTCTGTCAAAGAATTTTCTAATTGTTGCTAGATGTTCTCTCCAGGTGTCGTTGTAGATGATGACGTCACAAATCTCTAGACCAGAGATGAACATTTTTATGAGACGTTGAAATGGACTTTCTTTATATTGGTAGAGTCCTTTTGGAGTCGCAATGTTGAGTTTTCCTTTGCTCTTTCCGTAGTGGAATCGGCCAAAATCCTTTCAGAAGGTCAGAATTTGGTGACGTACTTGGCATTCCCAATTTTATCAATAGAATAGTCACTTCTTGTTAATGGGAATGAATCTGTTTTTGTCACTCTGTTCACCTTCCTATAATCAGTACACATACGGAGAGTTTTAATCACTTTTACTGGGCTTGATAAAATCATTCTCCAGCAAATATTGAATTTCCTTTTTCAAGTATTCCTGTTTGAGTGGACTCGTCCAGCATGGATGCTGTTTGGAATTTTCAATTTCAACGTCATGAAAATTTTGTTTGTCCTTGTAAGAATATCTGGACATAAGTGCTCATATAATAATAACTTTCAGTTCATTTCTTTCTTGCACTTACAAATGTGAAAGTTTCTGGTCTAGATTTGTTTATAATTTCTGAACTCTAAAAATTAGTCGCTCCAATATCAGTCGAATCCTGATGATATTCCTTCACTAAATAGGACTGGTACAATTAAATTAATTACATATTTAACATGGCTATTTCTTTCAATACACTGGTACTCCTATAATTAATTTAGATCCCAGGAGCACTAATACTATAACTTAATTCATTTTCTTCTTAACTTTGTAAGGGCCGTAATATCTAGTTTGAAGAAAAGTAAGAAGAATGAACAAGAGTAACATAACTCCATTATCAGACTCAAAAGTTCTCTCCCTTTCAGTTCTATCAAACCTTACTTTCATTTTTAACTTTAATTGATTATTTGACTTGGTCTTGGGTAAGGAATCCACACAATCTACCATAATTCCACTGAATGTTTCATCAAACGTAGGAATAGGTTGCAGATGAGCCTTACGTATCTTCTGATTGGGTTTTCCTACCATTTGACAAGCATGACAAGATCTACAATATTTGACAACATCACTTTTGATTTCTGGCCAATAGAAGTGATTCAAGATCTTGTGATACATTTTATTAATCCCTAAATGACCAGCCAAAGAAGTTTCATGGGCCAGATTAAGTATTTCCTGTCTGTAAGGTTTTGGAACTACTATTTGATAGTTCACTGACCATTTATCACCAACAGGTACCTCGGGAGGTCTCCATTTTCTCATAAGAATTCCATTTTTAATGAAATAACAGACAGGAACTTCAGAGGCTTCAGTCTCATTTATGGCCCTTTGAAACAAACAGGAGATCTCAGGATCTTTTTCCTGTTCAACGACAAGTGATTGTCGTTTATCACCCTGATTAGAATAAAGAGAATGAGTTGTTAAAAGAGGATCACTATGATCAATGCCTTCTGATTGATCCAAACAAGGAGTAAAAGTGACCTCGTCAAAAGCCTGACCTATACAGGTGTCAGATAAAGGAATACTTCCTTCATCAACATCATTCTCAAGAGCTTTCTTTGCCATAGCTCTAGTAACTGCACAAGCTTGAAATATCTCAGGGAATTCTTTTTCAATTGGATCAACTTTCTGATCCAAATTAGGCTTGTCAGTTACAAGTGGATTAACCACAACCTTGTCCCCAGCTAAGTCGTTGCCTAGCAATAAATCAATTCCCTCTACGGGCAAAACCGAGACTGTGCCGATTGTCACAGGTCCTGACACTAAGTCTGATGACAAATTTACACAATGGAGAGGAACATTAACAAAGCCGCACTCTACTCCCTAAATAAGAACACTTTCATTAGGAGAAGACTTCTCAGAAAAAGGCAAAGTACCTGATAATAAAAGACTCTGAGAAGCTCCTGTGTCCCTTAAAATTTTAATAGGGGTGGGATTGGCCGAATCACCCAAGAGTGATATAGAAACCTTCGATATGAATGGTTCATAATTCTCCATAATAAAATCAGACCGGGGTTTATTAGACCCAACAATTGTATTGCTTTCAATACATGACTGTGACCTTGACCTCTTGGAAATAAGAGCATTTGGAACAGGTCTATCTTGATTCTGATTCCTATTTTTCAATTTGTAGCAATCAGAAACAACGTGTCCTTTTTTCTTGCAAAAGTTACACGTCGGAAGAGACAAGGATCTAGAATCAAACTTCTCTGAAGTCTGATTTTTGAAAGTTGTGTTAGTTTGAGTTTTAGAAGGGCTTGAATTAGGCGGAAATTCTTTTCTGCCATTAAATTGTTGAGTAGAAGTCTTGTTAACAAAAGGAACTTTATGTGTCAAAGAATATTCGTCAGCAGCTCGAGCAGCATTTTCCAAGGTTTCAATCTGATGCTCCTCAAGATAAGTTTTAACATCATTATGGACACAGTTTTTGAACTCTTCAATTAATATAATTTGCTTGAGAGTTTGATAATCTTGCTCGACTTTCTTGGCTAAACACCATCTATCAAACAACTGCTCTTTTTGTCTAGCAAATTCGACATGAGTTTGTCCAGCTTCTTTTCTGTAATTTCTAAATTTTTGCCTATAAGCTTCAGGAACTAACTCATAACCTCTTAAAATGCATTCTTTAACTACGTCATAATCACCACTTTGCTGAACGGACAGTGAACAGTAAATATCACTAGCCCTACCAGTAAGTACACATTGTAATAACATGGTCCAATATTCTCTTGGCCACTTTAAATTTTCAGCAACTTTCTCAAAACGAATGAAGTATTTGTCTACTTCTTCTTCTCTGAAAGGGGGCACTAATCTAATATTCCTAGTTATATCAAAATTTTGATTTGAAGTATGACGGAGTTTTTCACTTGCCAGCTCTAATTCTTTCATTTTAATTTCTTTCTCAATTCGCATCTGCTCTTTATGTAATTCAAATCGTCCTTCTCTCTCCTCTCTCTCTTTTTGTAATTCAATTTGCCTTTCTTTCTCCTTTCTCTCTCTATCAATCTGCATTTGCTCTTTTTGTAATTCAATCTGCCTTTCTTTCTCCCTTTCCTGTCTCTCTTTCTCCTCTTTTTCATACTGTAATTGTCTCTCCTTCAACTTTTCCTGAAACTCCAGCTTCTTTAACTCTAATTCCATCTGGAATTTTAATTCTAATTCCTTTAGTTTTATGTCAGAGTCTGATGCAGACTTACTGACTGGAATCAAAGCACTTTGTTCAAAAACATCCTTTTCTACCAAATACTGGACCAAAATCTTTTTGATATCTTGTTTCGTTAAAGAATCCTTCACTTCGGAAAGATCGTATTTCCTGGCAAGTTGAACCAACTCGTCTTTTTTTAAAAGATCTAATTGCTCCTGGGTAGGATTAGAAAGAAATATTTCTACCTTAGATGTCATTTTGATACAAGCGTGTTAGCCTCACTAAAGATTTGAAATTTTTCAAAAACTAGGGGAAATTCAAATTTATTTAAATCTCAATCTCAATCTCGATCCCGGACGATAGCCACCAATTCTATGTTACGTGCTTAGGCTCGAATAAGCAGCAACACAGAAAGAGTGAAAACTAACAAGCTTGTAAAACTTTAACAATGATTTTATTAAGTACAATTATTTTCATAAAATAAATAAACTGACGGTTTTAGAGAATCAAATCCAACAAATATAGAATTCACAAAATAATCCACTAATAGAATTGCAAGTCCTAATAAATAAATGTTCTAATAGTTCCAGGTTCGAATCTTGACGATGTAATAATCCAAAATGGCTGACAATGTCACGTGGTACAGTTCTTGTTTTAAATCATCCAAATGAAATTATGAAACATATGTCCTTTTCCAGATAAATAGAATAATTCTTCTTTTCCAACGAATTCACACAAGTCCAGAATAATATTAACACTCAAACATAAATACACAACCAATAACTTACAGCCCAATACTTCTACTACTGTCAGCTTCTAAAATACAGCTATATATATTGTTTTTCTGAAGTAAACAAGTGATCATGCTCTTTTCTAGAAATTGATAGAAGGTCATGGAAGGTCACAGAAAGAGATTACCTTACTAAAAATAACATACTCTAGATTTTTCTTACCCCTAAGAACTAAAAATAGAATGTTGTCCCTAAAACTAACCAATGAAATTGAAGACCTGTTGACAATGTTCAAAGCAAGGCCAGGAACTAGACCACTGTAAGCCAAGGTCAAAACTTGTTTACAATCTAAGTCAGCCTATTTACAGAAAGTGATTAAGCTGAACTTTCTAGAACAATTTCCCAATTAATGAATATTAAAACCTAAATGATAAATTTGGACCCAATAATTAAAAATAAATAAAATTAAATCCAATAGCCGTAACAGCACTCATTTCTGTCCTTTGTCAAAACAGGGCTCAGAGGCTGAATATGCTGGACATCCTGATCCACAATGTTTGCGTTTTTCTCAATTGTTATTGTAGTCACGTTTCTCCAGGAATCCAGCGATACCGGTAATGTCATCGAACTGTTCATCGTCATGATAGACGTGGTAGTATTTTACGTCTTTGAAATGTCTGCTTTGAAACAACAATTTTCCTCACACTTCTTAAGGATGCAATTTCATTAAGTAGAGTAGAGCTAAGAGTTCTTGCAGTGTTTGCATGACATGAATATCACAGCGTGTGTCTTTAGAATACGGCAACTTGCAGTAAGAGGACTTCTGATTCTCTTCGTGGTTTGGCTCGGTTAGATTTTGTATGTTGTCCTAGTCTCTGTTCCATTATATCGTGTCGTTTGGTTAGCATACGTTCGTCCCACCTTCACGATGGCATGGGCTAAATTTTATCTTGAATATTGCTAGTCTGGACGAGGATTTGCATGATGCTGCGAAGATCGGTCACCAATAACACCATTATACGTTGTTTGATCCCTTTTGGGAAGACAAACGTGGCTCGTGTACAAGTGTTGATGTTCCATCGGTGATGTGAAACCTGTCGTTGGAATGCTGTACGTGTTGAATCTTGTCGATCAATTTGGAAGGTGTGAACTCTCCTGGGCTGCTAAACTCGATCTCAAAGGGTGATTTCAAACTGTCATTATAAATGGAGAGTCTCTAGATTTCCTTTTTGATGGCTTCAAATTTTCATTTCACTGTGTTTAATAAAGAATCCTACAAATCAGTGATGAGCTCCTATGTTTTCGCCAGCGTTAATGTCTGACTTAAACTCTTTAAATTTCACTGTGTACGTGTCGGCTATGCTTACAAATGTTCATGAAGAGCGTTTATTCGTTTCTCGATTGTGATTGTAGTCGGTGGATTTTGGTTTGATGTAGACTCTCTGGGTCTGGATTCTGACTCACTCGTGTCATCAGTAGGAGGTGATAGGTCACGTTTCTGTCTCTTACTTTCTTCTCTCTTTTTCACAAAATAATACAAACATTTCAACTTGATTACAAAATGTCGAATGACTACATTCTAAGCACCATGGTCTCATTGACATGTAGTAGGTGTCTTGACAAATTAGGATTGTTTCGTTCGCGAAGATCTTTTCCTTTACGGTCCTTTTAAAGACGTGTGATACATTTGTTTCAGACGTCTATTTCAAAATGTCTAACAGTAACGTGACCGTTTGACTTTCATCCTCCTCCCTCTCTCCTAGACCTTGCTTTTACTCTGCTTTGTCTTCATCCTGTCGTTTTCTTATTGTCTCTTTTTCTTCTTGGTGTTTCTGTTGAATAAGAAGTGTATGTTCTACTTCTTTAAGATACGGCAAGTATGTCTCCAGTTCTTGTTTCTGCCTGTTTAAAATCCACAACACATGGTGAAGAAGGAGAAGGTGGGGAAGGTGCTGATACCGGAACACATTCTTGAAGATGAAAAAAGATGCACTAAATCCCAATTAAAATAGTTCCCTTCTGGAAGTAAGACTTTGTTCGCTTTGGTAGCCGCTGCCGTGCTATTTCATCTCCACGGCCGGTGCACCTTAATTCGTTGTCCTCGTAGTTTTAGTAATATTCTAACAATGTCACATCAATTCACTGCGAGCAGACTTTAGCGCACCTATATAGGGAATGTGAAATAACAGATAACTCTCTTCGGATTGTGGCTGTGACTAAACTTTACAACGCGTGTTAGGATTGGTGAAAAAACTCAATCCGTTTCGATCCGTTCTTTCACTATAAATAACCGCAATTTACTTTATTCCATTCACCTGTTATAGTCACAAAATGTGGACAAACATAGAATCGTCTACCCTCATATTGTCGATGCTGTTCGACCCGGACTATTCAATCTATGTCAGATAATCTTGGACTATTATCAAGATCACAGAGACGACCCTTTGGAAACGAAGAATATCTGTTGAGAGGCGAAGCTGTCTGAAGTGGGTCTTAATCTACTGTTCAGATGTCAGGCGAAGTTTGAGAAAGAGAGGATAAATAATAGCGCCTAATCTTTCGAAGCTCTAAGCGCTTTACCCCATCAATAATGATATGACTACACTACAGAAAAACAAATGATGTGACGTGGCATATTTCTGTCGATCTACCTGGAACCCATTAGCTGAGACCAGCGAACCATTAATAAAAATTTCTAGAGAATGAACACGAATCAATCGTCACACTGCCATGTTCAGAACGTCTTTTCGAGGGGAGAACTCTTTTTTTGAAATTAAACAATTTTTTAGCATTTGTTTATGCAGTCAAACAGACTATTAGGAACACGGTACATTTTGATTTCATGGTTAAACAGTCACGACTTGAGAATTTCCCATGACCAACGTAGGAGGTCAGACTGACCCAAGGTTTGGCTCTTCTAAGGTGGAAAATGTACGTAATTATGATTGGTAACATTAAATGAATGGGCGTGTTTCCATCAATGAAATTCCTAGTTTAATATCCTTCATCTAAAATTCAAATCAGTCTAAGCTGCTCTACAAGGGAGGATACTAGTCTTTTGACTTCAGTCTTTGACTCCAAGGACAGAATTTGCAAGAAATTCTTCTCGTGATAACCATTCACGAAGGGGCCGGATAACTGGTAGGAATCGGGGTGTAAACGACACAACTTAAGGTATTTTTCGTCAATTTCATGAAATTCGTTTATGCCAATATAATGATTTGCTTGAATTGTATGATCATATGTGCATGAATTTAATTGTTTAAATTCGTAGATCAATATCTCCTGTACTTATTTTTATATTTCTTTTATAGAAGTGTGACGAATTGTTCAATTGGTCGTCTTGTTGTATAGAAATAGCGTATTCTAATATTTCATGTATTACTTCAGTTAAATGAGTTACGAGAATCCGTTTGAATTCACCCATCTTAAATGATTTAATGTATGATAGGCTAGAATTGTGTATTCGCTGAAATAGCGTAATTAGGGAACTAGGATTGTTTTGGGTCTGCCATGCTTGGCCCGGTTAAATAGCTGTTGACATCTGTTTGAATACCGATAGTGAAATCTGATAACGAGGGAGAGAGAAATGATTCACTCCCCGTGGAACAGGAAAACTTAAGCTAGCTCTCTGTTTCTCTTTACAAGGGGAAAATAGTTCTTCACACGCAGTCAGAAGTTTGCAGAGATATATTTGGGACATGTTCAGATGCACTGAGAACTCTACATATCGACCTGTCCGCCCAAAGAAGCGAGGCGAAACTACGAGGAAGTCGGAGTGAACGGAAAATGGGATGAAAGAAGGATTGAAAGGACGAATTGGAGGGAACCATCGCTAAGCAGGTTATGCACTCGCACACGGCAACAATTTCGACTGTTCACTCGATCGTATGATGAGAAAAAATCCTATCTGCAATCATATTGGCTATTCTTTTATTTTTATATAAATCTAATTGTGTCTTAAAGGGTGCGGAGACAGATTTATTCTAAAGAAGTGTATCATTCTAATGATTTGTATTGATTTTCCATTGTTTGTAATTGATTACATTTTGATTCTTTTGTATACGGGGGCTCGAGTCATTCTGTTCTATATATCTGCTTAGATTACTACTTATTCTACCTTTAAGTTTACTCGAACCGGGCGAATTATATCGAGGGCGGTCATCTCTTAGATACCGAGTACCCAAAGAGGTGGAAAATATAATACATTAGATATCCCACTCATAACAGACGAAAATATGTGATGTACTCTGTGTTAACTGAATGGTGTTAACATAAAGAAACCAAAGGCCCTTTACAAGGCCAATTAACTGTTTCCAAAAGATGCATAATCTTTCTTGCCTAAAGGTATTAAGTCAGTTGTATATTTTCTTCTTTGATAAAATTATGTTGATAAATCCATGTATGTTGTTAGGTGTTCTAATCAACAGTAACACAGACAAAGAGAAAACAAAAAAGCTTTGTAAAATTTAACAAATAATTTATTTCCATGGAAAAAGATTTTAAGCATGGAAAAACAAGGTTATTAATCAAATCCAAAATTAATCCAAGAATAATCCACGAATTAAATTGCACAAGTCCTAGTGATGAAATGTTCTAATAGATTGAAGTTCGAGTCCTGTTGGAAAATCCAAGATGGAAGACGATGACGTATGATGAAGTCTGTTTTGTGTTTATCTATAGTTCCTTGTACAATCAGAAGGTGTAACACTCCGGTGATGGATATCCGAATAAGATTTTGATCAACTGTCTTTGTCCATGACATTTGTATGAGCACATAAAATATTTCCAGATTTACGAGTTAAGCCTTTAAATTCCAAATGAATTGAAAGAAAGCACACATGAATTCAAGCACTTGAGTATAACAAAAGCAAGTGACTTAACATCATTTGCAAAAGCCCAGAATTGAAAATATTTCACTAAAACAAAGATTAGTATATCGTATTGTCATACGCAGTTTCCAAGAAATCCCCAAATTGCGAAATTATGAAATGTTTTACAATGATTCAGTCTAATAAAGGTGAAAACCTTATTGTTCATTGACGAGGTTCTTACCAAGGGATATTTAAAATTGGATGTTCATTAATTTGATACAAAGCAACACGTATAGTGGTCCGAGGCCGTTGCTCTATGCAATGCCTTGGGAAGCAATTAGTCCAAACCGATTCTATTCATGTAAAGAACGTCGTCTCGCCGATGCCAGGCTTTCATGCAATCGGTCGGTACAGTTGTCGATGGTGTATGTTGCACTTTACTCAAATCGTCCATGGTCCATTCCATTAATGGTGTCATCCATCTGAGATCAGAGACTTGACGTAAACCGTAATGGTTTGTTTAGGAACCGGTAAAGGTGATCGAGCTGCCTGGCGTTGGTCATTTATGTACAGGGATGGTCGTTACTGGATTGCGACAATAAGCTTTAGTTGGTTTCAGGATGTCGGGATAGGTAAGACGAAATAGGTGATCTCAGTAATCAGTCATTAAGGGTGTATCTGAAGATAATGCTAGAATCGATGCCAGTGCCGTTTTCATGATGCCAAGAGATGATAAGACAAAATAATGAATCACACACAGTACACATCAACTGAGGCCAAGTCGGAGCCGGTATTGCCACAAATCCGTCACTGCCCCAGAGGGCCCGCTATACAAAGATGGTGTTAGTCCCATAGGTGGCCTGTTTGCTAGAGGAAGCTGATGAGTCAGTATATAAAATAATCACATGAAAAACATTTTCTGTATGGAATACTAGACAATAACCTTTCAGAGGTCATATTCCAGGTGGAGTACATATATCTTGATCAACGTAATATATTATCTTAGCGTACCAACACGTAATTAACATGGTACCAACATTTAAATAGCACAACTAAGATAGACCAAAGACACGTGAATTCTACGTCTTTGCAGAATAGAGACAATATATATATATATATATATATATATATATATATATATATATATATATATATATATATATATATATATATATATATATATACACGGAGGATACTTATTCTGCTTATAAAACTATAAAACTGCATACAATCGTTACCATCGGGAATACGCACACGTGGAAAACGGTTTTACAAAGTGAAAACTGAGTAACAAAGGTAAAGAAGGGATTTAGTGCCATGGTTGGCAGACGGCTGTAAATCACTTTTAGTGTTAAAACTAAGCTTGGAAAGGTTCGATTTGCTAGGTAGCATTAATATTTCTAAATGTAATTGGGTGATATCTTGGGAAGAAATAGTGAAAATAGATATTTAACTTACACAACCGATACCTCTTTTGAAGCGACTACCACTAAAAGTAAAAATAATTGCAAATTCACCAGAGTGCACATTAAAATTTGCTTGTTTGTTGTAAAAATAGACAAAGAGACGGCAATCGGTCATTTTGGGACTATTTAAAATTCCACTAGTGATCATAAATATATACCTGTTTAAAATTTTTAAAATTTGTATATGTAAAGCATGCATTCGAGGGAGCATGTACTGATCTAATTATAAACTTAGTCTCAAATTAAGGAATATTGTAACATATTAACGTCTTTTAAAGTAATTATTTAAATTGTAATTTGCAGAAGTCAATAGAAATTTGAATTGTTTAGACCAGTTTCATTCGATTTTCAATTGTGTTGTACAGAGAAATAAAACGTCTTTACATTATAATTAAGACATAATGTCTTGAACAAATGCATATATATATATATATATATATATATATCTATATATATATATATATATATATATATATATATATATATATATATATATATATATATATATATATATGGTGATATAAAATAAATTTAGATCTAATATCGTGTAGGACCCCATTATTGTATATCCTCCTGGTATACAAATTATTCTGCAGATTGATCGAGACAATTCTTCGTACATTTTTAATTAATAATCTTTCTTTACGCTAAAAATTAATTTTCATTTTCAGCAATGGAACGTTTAGCTCAGTCTTTGATGAAGCATCTATAAATTATATTAATATGGTATATTTTCTGCCAACGTCTCTGTTTATTTTTGCTGAAGTTCCCATTATACTAAATTTCATTTGCTTCAGAATGAGATGTTGACTTTCTTGGCCAACGAGACTATCAACTTACTATTTGGCACGGACAAGATTAATCAATGATAATGCATCCAATTCTATGAATACAATCAGATTCCTGTCTTACTTTGAGTTACCACCAAGTGTTCAGATTATTAAATATTTATACTTACCAGCCACTACTACTTCGGTTAATTAAAGATCAATGTCATGTATTATATATGTGTTGACTGGATTTAATCGTGTGTTTGTGTTTAAGTGAAGCTTCCTTGGATGTGCATTAAACACGTCGGTGTTGTGTCGACTATTTACAACACTGCGTCAAATGAACGAACATTCAGATCCAAAAGGAAACTTTACATCGGCATAGAACAATTGAATGCTACTTTAAATTCTTTAGTTTTAAGACCGATAAAGATGTCAAGAATTAAGAACAGATTACGAGATTACTAGATTTCATAAAGGATTTACTGCAAATATGACGGAACGGAGAAAAGAACAAACATGGTATAATACGTGTTCTTCACATCCTTTGGCCGAAGTATTTTTCTTGAGCATTCTTACTGGATCAATTTTTCATTTGATTGCAGGTACTGTAAGTGATGTTATTTTACAATTTTCATTATACTGTACATGTAGTTTAACAACAGTTACAATATCAAATGAAAAGTTATTGTATCTGAATAAAACCCATAATAATTTACCAGTATAAATTTCTTCCCAACATATACATGGGATATAGCTCAGAATACTTAAGACGACTACATACTATTGGCTTGCGTAGAGCAAAGAGTGAACGAGTTTAATCTGTAAGCGAATTTAGAAGTTTATCCTTTCGTTGTCAGGAAGCGTCTCTTCATTAAAAACTTTAAAAAAATTTCGTTAATTTTTATATTCTAATCCGAATTGTTGGAGTTACCTTACCGTATAATCTCATCACTTAAGAAATTGGAAGGGATTTGAAATGTGAACAATAGGCATGCATGCTTTTTGAAGCAGATTTATTTTTTAACAAATAAAGGCGTTGCTGTATTTAGTAATATTTCTTAGTCTTCATGGATTAATTATTGATTATTTGTTCTTTTGATGGAGCAGGATATACATTTTGCAGTTTTTTAAATATGTTATTTTGGGTACTGAAAATGTTTTTTCATTTTAAATATTTAAGGCAATATACATTTACATTTGGTTTCACATATCCTATCATTTTACAACAACAACAACAACAACAACAACAAATAATAATAATAATAATAATAATAATAATAATAATAATAATAATAATAATAATAATAATAATTTATTCAGTAATTTAGGCCACCGGTCCATGTTACAAAATACAATAAAAGTAAATATGTGCGATAATGGTTTAAAGAAGTTAAACATGGTGTTCACCATGAGCATACATATATGAATTTATGAATTCCTATAATTGGTGTATACTATTATCAGATGTTTCTAACTCTAAGTGAATTAGTCATTATTCGTTTGAGTTATCTAAGATTATCTAAGACAAAATCCGAATTGATATAAGATTTATAATAATTAAAAAATTACTATGACTCACAAGCGATAAAAACAGAGAGACATAATAAACTTCATTAAAGCAAATCTTTCTTAAATGGTTACAAGCTAGACAAGCACAAAAGTGTAATTCATCTTCTACCAAATAAGAATTATTTTTTCCAGTAGAATTCAAAATATATATTATTTATCTCAATCCTTCAATGCCTGCTTGTCTCTATTTTCAGCTTATGCGCTGAAAACCTAAATTTAACTAGTAACTTTCCAAGTAAATATGATAATCGACATGAGATGTATTTTTCCGGTTCCAATTTGGTTTAATACATGCTATAATACCCATATTTATGTGAATCGTGAATTTCACTTTCTCCAGTTTTGGGATGTCGAATCCATTATTCCTTGCAAGAATAGTAAACACATTATGTTTCTCCTGACCAACATCTTGATTTGGCTAGGCATACCCACAACCGAAGCAAAATAACAGGTCTTTATTCTTGGTAGCCTAGACGCAACGGTTTGCTTCATCTCATCTGTAACATTCAATAGCATTGGTGAGTCGAAGGCATTCTTACAACCTTCAATAACTATTGAATACATGGTAAAAAATATATGAGGTACAAATTGGATACCATCCTCACTCCCTAATACAATCACAGTATTGGTTGCTTTAGGAATACTTAAATACTGCTTGCAAAAGTTGTATTACACAATTTCACTATCAATACAAAACTGATATCCCCAAATTTCTGACAATTGTTTGCTTTATATTACAGAAAAACAAATTTAATACAGATATAACGGCAAAGACAAACATTATTAGTAATGTGTTATTCCTTCAACAAAGGTTAAAGGAACTCATTATCATTATAAGCCATCTTTACGTTCTCTTGGTCTGTTATTGGAAAAGAGAATACTCACAAATGGATTCTTTGTTTTGCGAAGTTAGTTTTAATTAATATTGTGTTGTATCATTAGCTACAAGTCGGACATAAAAACTACTTTAAGGAAGTGGACAGCTAACATTAGCAAATGCAATAAAGAATTATTTGAGTCCGAACATTATTATTTGTTGCTTGCCTTTCCAACAACCCTCTTAAAAGAAGCATATACTTTTCGTTCATGTTGTAATCTATTGTCTTATTGGATAATTCTCATTCATATATTTGAGAAGAAGCAACTAATGCATTCATTTTACGTGATTAGTTTTCTCAATCCAAACAATTCATTCATTAAACATTTCATATTGTTTGTTTCACTCTCACCTAAATTGTCATACGTAGCCAACACAGAGTCTCATTTGCTGTTCAGCAAATCAAATGTTAATGAATTCCACTTATTAATTATGGGCGTAGAAATCCCATGTACCGTATATACTCTCATAGAAATCAGATCCAATTGCAAACTGCACACACCCAGATCTGGTACTGTTCTGTACGTTGGGCCTAGCAACTTAACACAAACAACATAGACCCTCATCTGGTGGTGCATTTCTCCTTGAACGATTAGGCTTGAAACTAACTGCAGTTTGACGCGATTTATATTAGAGGTCACAAAAAAGTAATACGATTCAATCTCATTCAGACTTGCAGCTATATTGGATTAGACATTGGTGGGTGCCTCTTAATTACAGATCCAAACATGTGATTTAATGGACCTCCATCTAGCGATACGTGTCCAATGTCTGTAAACAAAATCCATTCGTTCCATTAAATATGTATCTCCTGCATTGTATTGGCAACTAATGTTTTGGTTACATAGCGTGAATTGGCTTGGTTACGTAACTTGCATTGACAGGTTGGCCATATTTAGGTTACATACAACTAGTGAAAAAGTTGAGACACTTCATGTTTAAACGAGACAAATGCTAAATATAAAAGGTACAGAAAATATAATGTCATATTATCAGTGTTATTCGTGGAAACAGTACAATGTCACTGTTTACGCGATCTTTAGGACGGTATCCTAATCTTGTCATTAAAGATTCGTACCAGCTTATATATTTTTCTTTATAATTCATTCATTATAGTAAACTATTAATAGTGGTGATTGCCATGGCGATAACGTTGGGTTTCTATAGCAATGATTTAAATTGTCTTGTGCCTCGTAGATAATCTAGAACACAGGGTATCACGTTATGTTACTAAATTATTGCTGTTATTGTAGGGTTTAATGCTATTTTTCAACACAAGATAGGATATACATGGCGGCCAGTATTACTGGTGGAGGAAGAACCCGGGAAACCCCCCGGATACAACCACCGACCCAGAAGAAGCTACTGGTAAGCTTTCTCACATACCCACATTGGCCGAATGCGAGACTCGAACCCACGCAGACAGAGGTGAGATGGCAGTGACCCGTAACAGAGAGCGCTTTAGACCACTCGGCTATTCGGGGCCCCGAAACTAAATTGTCACTTTATAATAGCAATTTGATTGGGTACATTTTCAAACATTTACTGCCCCTTTAAAGCATGGAATCAGAGCCTTCGCCATAGATTTATTCATTTTGCATCAAGAAATCATATTAGGGTTTCAGTCGAACACATTGGTTTACAAAATAACTTGCAATTAGCTCAAGTTGATAATCAACTAAATTTTATCACGCAATTATAATTCATCATACATGCTATTTCTAAAGTCTAGTTGATGATTAAATACTATTGATAATGTCCTGAACGTCTTGTGAAATTTTGAACTGGAATGGTATTTATAAAAGTTTTTGTCATATTATGCTTGAAACAATGACATGGCTCCACCGGCTTCGTCTTCTAATTGTTTAATACTTTTGAATCAGATATAAAATATTCAAAACTCAAGGTACTAAATTTAGTTGCTTAATGAATGTTTAAACATTTGTTCAATTTAGTAGGGATGTACCATATACCTCAGCAGCGTTCTCAGTTACTTACATGTATTTCTCTTTTCACCTTTGCAAACGTCTTTTGTATAATAAAGAAAGACGGGCTATATATTGAGTGGCACAACACGTTAATATTGTCCTAAAGAAATCGTTCAATTGATATCAGGAAAATAATAATTATTGTTTATATTTTTTCACTGCAATTATACATTAAAATAATGAAGTGTTTTAATTTATTCGCTTTAAAAACCTGCAGTTAAATGAGAATAGAGAAGTCTAATTGTCAATATTTTCCGGAACCGGTTTTGTCAAATGCTAAATTTACTAGGAATGTTGTTAAGCAATCGTCCCAATTAAATGCATGTCAATGGCTTTTGTCTCTATTTTTCAGCGATATAGCTTGTACCGGTCTTGATAATATTTTAAATAATCATAAAATTATTATCTGCATTACAGCGCAGATATTACCGGGCACAGTGGACCATCAGCATTGGGCATGCGTAGGAAATGAAGGCAGTTACGTACATATAGATGCAAACTGTACCTCCGGTCAAGTGATCGCTGTAACAGGTGTCAAAGTCGGAGCCAAACCGAATGAATTGGCTTGCCCTAAGACTGTCAACTCCTCCACAATATTTGACCCGGATACGTGCTGCCAGCCCAACCAAACTAATGACTGTATTATTGACTACCCAATATCGATTTTGAAGTCATTTTGCTCCGGCCAAACTCAATGCCAGTCCTCGCTGGCGGAAAGTATGCCCTTTAATGACACCAGTTGTAATACTACCGTGTATGGAACAAAGACGTCGTATATATCACTTGAATATCAATGTATTGAAGGTAAATGGGTTATAGGCAATCGCTAATTCAGTTTATAGTCCTTATTAAGTGCGTTAGATGGCATTATTCGGTTTTCTGCGAGATCCTACGTATCCAGTACATTACGCAATTACGAGAACCATTCATTAATATTTGTTCAGGATAAGCTAGTGGATAAATTAATGTAGACAAGACTGATTCAAAATGTATAGCATTCAATAGGAGTCAGATAATTTCCTCCAACTTTGTAGCAATAATTGGTTCGTTTTAAGTGAGATCTTTGGCTAGGTATAGAATACAGTGGGTTTTATGAGCAATATTGTTTATTACACATTAATTTATCATTGGATATGAATAATTGTCACCTTATCTGAAGGTGTGTGTGTTGCAAGTGAGAAATCATATAGGTGTCTGTTCATGCCATGTTGTGTACTAGTTATGGGCGATACTCTTGGACTCTGCTGCATTTACCTGTAAATAGCATAATATCATACTCCCTTATTTCTAACTTGTTTTGATAGCCTTGTCTAGTAGTTATCGAAAGCGGCATCCCTGGCATTTTCTCTTCATCTGTTTATGATAGAACTTAAATATCTATATATGCATAAGTTTAAACATGCGAAATTTACTGTCAGACAGTTGATGTTCTCTGACATAACCACATTGCATGACAAAACGTTCTCATCAGTAAGGCTATTTCACAAATTATTTTAAATGGTCATCGCTTTCGAATAATACTTGTGTTCAACGAAATGCATATTCCAAATATTCCCCGTTGAAACGCAGAAAAACTACATCTGAACCACCAATCAATTTTAAATAGAAGCCTTTTAGACTGTATAAATGTAGTCACATCAGACATCCGAATATATTAAAGGCATACAACCTAAGATTTTCGACCTTTTTGTTCTTGCAAATTGCATGATAATATGAAAACTATAGTATAAAAAATGAGTAATCACACGTCATTTAGTTTCATAAAATGAACAATTGTAAGTTTAATGACTGAAAATAAAACGATTTTCTGTACGGATTGCTAATTAATTATGCAGAAACGGAATTTACCGATATTTTCACTCCTCAAATAGGGTAGATCGCCCATTTACTGCTTCTGTAATGTATTATGCTTTTAATATAATATTGATTGAGGAGGAAATGTTTCATTAGATCAGATTGTGACGATTGTCTACATCCATCATGTTTAGGAGTGCGCTCTGTTATTTGTACAGTATGTGTACTTAAATTTGTAATGTTGCGTGCAATTTTAAACTCTAGTGACATGTAACTAAGAAATGTACGATCGTTTGTCTTCATATGTGTAAGGAGCACCTGATGGCATAACAATAAATGTAGTGTTTGAAGTATTTAAGCTTATTTATCTAACATTTTACCTCTGTCCTAGGTACAAGAGTATCAGAAATGTGTACAGCAGTATCCCTTTCTACCACTAGTTTTATTTATCTGTGGAATAGAAACTACGGCACAACACCGCCTCTAAACAATACCATCCCAGCCTCTGACACGTCCTGTGCGTGCTCTTTAGAAACAGATTTATGTGCTGCATCCATCATTGTATACAACATGGATACAGATCTTTCCGACATCAACGGAACATGCGAGCAAGAATTGCAAATTACGGATGAAATCGGAGCTTCAGCTTTTAATCTGTCTTGTAACTATTACAAAGTAGGGTATATTTTCACCGTTTCTTCGAACTATTTACATGTTAAGTTAGAGAATACTCTTGGACACAATGGCGGCCGCTTCTGGCTTGGATTTCAAGGTAGGAACCTTATCTTGATTCTAAAAATTCCGATTAACCACATTTTTTCCACCGAAGAGAAAATATTGTATCATACATCAACAACAATTGCGTCATAGTATACAGGTCTATAATGTTTTCTAGACTAGCTAAACTAAATAAAGTGTAACGTACGGCGCATGTTACTGCATGTCTGATTCACATCTTCTTTAATGTTTCTATTTCGTTCACCAAAAGTCAGATTATGACGCAGACAGAATGTTGTCATATAATTTTCTTTCCGAAGTAAAGATAAATATATATTAGGGTGGCCCTTAAACATAGAAAAAACATTTTTTTTTTATTTCTCTAGCATCTGAACCCTCAGAGTGGTTCCATTTATTGTAGAAACAGATGAGATAAAATATTATGAAAAAATATCAATATTTACGGGTGGCTCAAGCACATCAAAGTTTACCATTAGAGTCTGAAAATCGTCATTTGGTCATTAAAACGAACGACACAGAGTTTACTGTTTGTCAATCAATGTTGACTTTTTTGCATCTGGAAATTGTTTCCGGTTCTGCTCTATTACGTGGAGAGCATACTGCAGCTGGTCTTCACATCTAAAGCGCCCT